>JAWZYV010005763.1:0-10269 GCA_038373885.1 Cheiracanthium punctorium | reverse complement strand
ACCATAGTACCGAACAGCAAGTCTGTAAATGAACTGTCTAAGAGTTTTGATGTTCAGGTCTCTTCTAATGGCCGCGTTCTTTAGGAAATGATGCCCATTATGGATTGTGCGCAGAATTCCATTCTGCTTGCTTTCTAGTCGGTCAATTGAGGATCTTGCGGCATAAGCCCACACCGGTTACGTAGCAGTACGTAGCAGTTGGTCTTATAAATGTCTTGTAAAGAAGCGCTTTGTTTTGCGGAGAGAGTTTCTTGTTTTTAATGATGGGGGCTAGCTTCCTGTAGGCCAGGGCCATCTTGGCTCTGGCGCTATCAATGTGAGGTCTCCAGGTGAGATTTCTGTCGATGGTGACGCCAAGGTATTTAACCTGTCCTTCCCAGTCAATCGGGGTGTTGTCGATCATAATCCTGGTCGGCTTATTCCGGTTGGAGAGGTACAAGGCCTGGCACTTGGGAATGTTCAGGAGTAACTTCCAGCCCCTGATCCAGCGGTTGATGGAGTCAAGATGAGTCTGCATGGCAGTGATGAGGGCAGAGCCAGTGTCGGCGTGGCCGACTATTGCCGCGTCATCGGCGTAGAGGGCCAGCATGGTATCTTGGTGGGTCGGAATGTCGTTAATAAAGACATTGAACAGGACGGGTCCGAGGATGGAACCCTGGGGGGACTCCACTGGAAATTGGTGACGGGCTAGAGTATGCGTCTTTGACTCTAACTTGAAATGTGCGGTGGACCAGGTAGTTATTTAGTAGCTTCACTAAGGAGTCCGGGAAATGGAGCTTGACGAGTTTGTAAATTAACCCAACGTGCCAGACCTTGTCAAAGGCCTTCTGGAGGTCGAGAAGCAAGATGGCGGAATGTCGTTTCTGCTGATGCTGGATGGACAGGGCCTCGACGACACGATGCACTTGATGGACGGTAGAGTGCCCCGGCCGGAAGCTAAATAATTCACTACTGTGATTGATCTATTAAATTATTAGGGCTGCACAAGTCAACCCAGTTTCATGAAATATTGGACAGGTATCAGGTGGACGAATTGTCGTGCGACCTTTGACTGACTGACTGACTGAGGTCTAGCTTCTCGGAGTGCCAGCGCAGCGCGCGTACCTCCACTATGTAATGTTAGGGATGTTATTGTTGTGGATGTGCGTAGATAGCAGCGAAGCTGCCTGTATCAGTACAGAAAGTCATTTTTCTGGATGTTGGGTGTGCATGTCGACCCTTCCTCCCCCCACCATAGGTGGTCTTCACAGGAAGGGTTGCTCGACGTGTGTGGCGTGTAAGGGCTTAAGGTTGATCTTGAAGGGCATGGAGAACAGCCTTGGGGCGTTTTCTATGCTGTGGGTCCGACGGCTCATAATCTGGTAGAGTGGCAATAATTTCGTTAGGAACGTTTCGTATGTTCCTGTAGAATCTCTTGGAGATTTTCAGTAAGTGGTGCTTGAGGGTCTTCATACAGAGGTCTTTGAGTATGATGTTGTTGGCAAGTAGTGGGTGACCGTAACGGATGGTTCGTAGAAATTTACTTTCTTTTGCCACTAGGGCTTTGATGTGGGTGTTTGCCGCATAGGCCCACACCGGGGCAGCATATGTGGCCAATGGTCTAACAGTGGCTTTGTATAAAAGCACTTTGTTCTGTGTGCTGAGTTTGCGCGTATATATGAGGCTGGAGATTCTCTGGAAGGCTCCGGTCATCTTGCCTCTGGTTCTATTTATGTGCTTCTTCCAAGTAAGCAGTTTGTCAATTTCGACACCAAGATATGGTGCGCTATCAGCCCATTCCAGTACCGTGTTGTCGACATGTAAACGGGAGGGTGGGAATTTCCTTCCAACGGAGAGTGCCTTGCATTTGGAAGGGTTTAACTTTATTTTCCAATTCCGCATCCACAACTCAAGTTGGTGAATGTTGTGTTGGAGATTCGTGTGGAGCGTTCTTGCGTTCTTGGCTCTGCCGATGATAGCAGTGTCATCCGCATACAAGGCAATATCAGTGGTTTGGTTTCTGGGTATGTCGTTTACATAGAGACTGTAAAGGGTTGGGCCTAGGATTGAACCTTGTGGCACTCCACTCTTGATGGGAAAGTTGTCCGAGACAGCATCTTGTATTCTGACCGAATAGCTGCGTCCCTGTAGATAGTTGTAAAGGAGATGGACAAGAGAGTCTGGCACGCCCATACCGAACAGTTTGTAAATGAGTCCGACGTGCCAGACCTTGTCGAATGCCTTTGAAATGTCGAAAAGGACAATCGCCACACTGTCTTTAGCTTGGACGGCTTCAGTCAGATGTTCGACTACCCTGAGGAGTTGATGTGTAGTACTATGGCGACTTCTAAAACCAAATTGTTCTGGTATCAGAATACTGTTGCTTTCGAGGTGAGTGGCGAGACGGTTCAGTATGACCCTTTCCACAACTTTGCCAAGTCCGCAGAGCAAACTGATAGGTCGGTAAGATGTTGGGTTAGTGAGATCCAAGCCTTGTTTTGGAATAGGGCAGATAATAGCTTTTTTCCAAGTTTCAGGGTAGTATTGAAGCTTCAAGATAGCATTTGTGATACTGGTGAACCGGAGGATGGTCTTGGCCGGTAGGTTTTGAATGACCGTATTGGAGATTTGATCATGCCCAGGGCACTTTTTCTTTTTTAATTTGGCGATGATGTCGATAATTTCTGAGGGTAGGACACCTTCGATGGGGATCGTGGGTGGGGTTTGAAGACGAGAAGTAACTTCGTTCTCAATATCAATATCGGAGAGTAGACTGTTAGTAAACTGTTCCTGATAAGCGAGTGCAATAGCGTTGGCCTTATCCTTGTTGTAAAGAGCGTATGAATTGCCCTTACGAATAGGCGGGAAGTCAGTCCTTTTCGTGGTGAGCTTTTTCATCGCTCTCCAAACCGAGGAGTCTTCAGTTGTTAAGGTGGAAAGGTGGTCGGCCCAGGCTTGCTGCTTGTGATTACGTATGGCTGTGCGAGTTTCAGCTTGTAGGCGTTGGAACACCACACGATCCGCGGGGTACCTGCTCCGTTGGTAGATCTTACGGGCTTGGTTCCGTGCGTGAATCATCAGACGGATGTCCGGGGGCAGGTAGGTAGTGAGGTGGTCCTTGGCGGGACGAGAGGCTGCTTTAAGTGCTTTGTTAATGTCCTGAGTCAGTAAAGAGACCTCATCATCAATGTCATTGATGCTGTTTATCCGGGGCATTCGGAGAGGGTCGCTGATGAGGTGACTGGCAAAGAGGTTCCAATCCGTTATAGTTCTGCGTTTCTGTGCCGTTGTTTCATAACTGATGTTAATGGTAGACACAATGGGGAGGTGGTCAGATGTAAACATCTGTAGTGTTGCCACATCCGGGTATTGATGTAAGTTTCTGTGAAGCATGTAGTCGATGGTGGAGCTACTGCTCTCAGCAAAGTGAGTAGGAGTGGAAGGGAATGCCATGAGGATGTGTTCTTCCATGAGTAACTTCAGGAGATTGGTTCCATAAGTGTTGTTGTATTTGCAGCCCCAAGCCAGGTGGTGGGCGTTAAAGTCCCCCATGACAATGTTAGTAGGACAGTATTGGAAAATTGTTGTGAGGTCCCTAGTTGGGAAGCGTTTGCGCAGTTTAACGTATGCTGACGTGATCATAATTCTGGGACTTGCTTCGATGATGATCGAGAGTGCGTCCAGAAATTCCAGATTTAGGTCGGTCACACGATGATGTTGGATAGTGTTTTTAATATAGATAGCCAGTCCGCCAGCGGTGCGCCCGCCAGGGAGGCGAGGGCGCTCTTGACGGTGCAAGACATAATTCGGGATATTGTATGCAATATTGGGTTTAAGAAGAGTCTCTTGAATGAGCGCAATGTCTATCTCACTCCTGGTGAGAAAGTCTCTAAATTCTGAGATTTTACCGTGGAGGCTCTGGGCGTTCCACGATAATATGTTCAGCTTATTCTTCGTGGTCATTGTCGTCCTCGAAGTGTCTTGTGTACGCTTCCAGTAGAGCGAAGGCCCTGTCCATTGGCTGCGTTATTTGTTTAATACTTCCGGCGACCTCGCGGAAGAAGTTGGTCATTTGCCTCACATCGAGTAGTTGGGAGACTTCTCTCAGCGCCGTGAACATTTCCATAGGGCCGTTCATTCAGGGAGTCATAGGGCCGTTGGCAGTATTTGTGCTTTGCACCGGGTTGTTGGTCGGCTTAGTCTGTTTGTGGACTTGGTTCTGAGTAGTCGTTTTCTTGATGAGATTCAGACCGGGGGGGGCGGTTCTCTTGGCCGCTTCCTTCTTCTTGTTCCTCAGTCTGGCAGCTTGGTTTGGCCTGGATTCCTTGGAGGTGGACATAGAAGTGCCTTCCATGGGGTCAGCAGTGGTTTGTGTTGGTTCTGAACGTTTCTCTTGCACGACAGTGGTCGTGGACGAGGTGTTCTTGGCCAGTGGATTCTTTGTGGTTTCTTTGGGAGGGTTAGATTGAGGCTGATTAAGTTTCATGCTCTTCAGGGATTTAGGTTTATTAGTTGGGTTCCTAGGGCAACCGCGGTAACTGGAGACGTGAGTGCGACCTTTGAGCATTCAGGTGAAAATCTCAAACTAATTTTCTAAACAAAATTTATGGTTGTACTTTTCATGCAACACTTTCCATCATTTCGGCGGAAGGCTGGAAATTCTTCTTTTCAAATTTAGACTGTCATGACTGCCTGCAGTCTTCATACGGCTGTCAAGACGAAACTAAGTACAATAGGAAACCGTCAACGCGCTGTACCACTCCAATATTTTTGAACGCTTTTTCATCCATGCTCATACTGAAAATGGCTATATATATATATATATATATATATATATATAAATTAATTTTTATTTGAATCTTCAAGAGATTGCAATCCTTTTAAAAGACTTATTTTTCGTTACAAGTGCATATTTTAATGTATTAATAGAGCAGTCTCCCTACATTTCCCTGTATACGTATGTCCTATGAATATGTTTTGGTTTGAAGTATAGCCATCACAATTGTAAATTTTAATCTTTTTGTGTTTTCTCGGATTATTCAGATAATGGAAGGTGGCGCTAAAAGGAGGTCCAGTGAGAAACGTGCGCGGAACCGGTGACCCCCCTCCCCTTCGTGACTTATGAGTCTTTTTTTTTTTTTTCAAATGGCGGGTCTTAACAATGCCTTGGAGGCATTGACTACCACAAAGGCCGGTATTCTTGGTCACCCTTTATTATGAGGGCGCCTAGTACGTGGACCAACGTTCCCCCTATGAAAAGACGGGCACAATGACATCCATTCCCAGTCGGTTATCGAACCTCGAACGCCGGGAGTTGGAACCTGGCGTAGTACGCTGATTTCCGCTTAGTACGCTGATTTCCGTAGTACGCTGCTTTATCCCCCATACAAGCTGCCGGTAACTTATGAATCATTCGTCGGGGGGAATTTTTAACATATCAACAATCCAATTTTAAGGCCAATTTTAATTCGGAAATATCAAAAAATGTTTCTTTTGCTGTACCTTCTTTTTTAACCCTCTCGTCACCAAATTATGAAAAATCAGAGAGAAAAAAATCTGTCTAGCATTTAATGCATCTGAAATACTATTATAAATCATGCAAAAAAAATTTTTTTTCTAATGTCGATTAATATTAGATTTTTCTAATATTAATTTCTGCATTTTCGAAGCATTTTGTTATGCTAAAATTAATTTAAAAGGATGCACATATTAGGTAAAGGTTGAGGAATAAGAAAAAACTATGCTTACCTTAAAGAGGAATAAAAAAAACGGTAAAAAAGCAGCGTAAATATTTTCTTAATATTTCTCCTGAAACAATGAAGCGAAAACTGTAAAACATTATCTAAATTGACTAGTACTGCAATCTAGGCATGATTTCTGCATCTAGTTAAGAGCCTCATATACTTTCTACATGAATGAATGATATTGATATCACTGAACGAAAAAAATACTAAATTCAATTGTTTTCTCTCTAAATATTGCTATTTGAAGTAGGAGCCTCATATGAGGTTCAGGGTGACGAGAGGGTTAAACATTCGTGAAATTATATGTTTACATTTTATTCAGAAACAAAATGGTTGAGTGTGGGAAGAGGGAGGGAGATGTTCGGAACTCACTTAAATGTTTGTTGTCGAGGTTATACAAATGCAGAAAATTTCCATTCTAGTGAATTACTGTGACAAGCCTAAGTCAACTAAGGCCGTTTCTTTTCGAGAAAGCATTTTTCAGTAGTATGCTCTTACTGCTGCCTTTTAACAAGCCCTTAAAATCCAATAAAACCTCCCTTACGCTGTGTTATTTCTTTTTATTATCTTCACAACGAAAATGCAAGTGTGTTTAGTTTAGTGGTAAACAAAATTTTACATCTCTTTTTAAACATATACCTAAGGTGGTTTTTTAAGAAATAGAGGAATGGTTGTTTCATACAATCGGGTTGTTTTTAAAGCTTTTCAAAAGTTCTGGGAAGCCTATTAATTTAAAAACGGAACTGTTCTAAGAGAGCAAGTGGATGCCCCTGGTAGGCAGGAACTTTCTCCTGGTGCCTTACGCCCATTTCAATTATAAGAAGGAATATCGCTTATGGTAGGTAAGGAATACACATTTTTAAGCTTCACAAACATTAAAAAAAATTTAAATAATACGTCCAGACCTTTTGAAAGTAATGTTGAATTCTGCTGAAATAATAAAATCCGCATCATGAAGAATTTGAGATCCAGAATACTCATGTAGGCGGAAACATCTTCCTTATGTGTACGCCTACATCAATTGTAAGAAAGGGTTATGAAACGCGGAAACTTTCGGTAGGTATGAAACGAAGAATTTTAAGCTCCCCAAACAGCAAACGAAATGTTACATTAAAAATTTAAATAATCCGTCCTGCTCTTTGAAATTAATGATGAATTCTGCTGAAATAATAAAATCCGCGTCATAAACAGTTTGAGCGACCGTTTGTGAATGTAGGCAAAAACCTCTTCCTGATGTTTACGCCTACGTCAGTTGTCAGAAAAGTTTATGACTTTCGGTGGGTAGGAAACAGAGATTTTTCATCTCCACAGAAAATAAACAAGAAAAGTAATTAATAATTAAATAGCCCATTGTGATCCTTGAAAAGGACGATGAATTCTGCTGAAGTAATAAAATCTTCATCATAAACAGTAGTTGCGGAAACCTTTTGCTGATGTTTACGCCAACTTCAATTGTAACGGTTATGATTTTCGATAACTTGGAAAGACTGATAGAGCCACAGGAGCGAAGCCAGGGATGTGGATATCGGGATTTATAAGTTTTGACTTTTAAGTCATGAAGAAATACAGTTTATTTATTCACCCTTTATCTCAAATCCCCTCCCCACCCCCCGAGAAATGTTCCTTTTTACGCTCCTATAGGGCCGTGCTTCTAATATGGCCTAGGTTGGCATTTTCTGCTTTCTTTTTTCTTTTCTTTGTTTCTTTTATTAACCGAAAGCGGAAATCAGCTGATACAGACCATTGCCCCTCCCGTTCGTTCTTATTAAAAAGTATTTATCCAGGAATACATTTATATCGTCGAGACAAGTCACTTTGAATGTTATAAGGCAATTTCCAATGTCATAAGCCATTTGGCTGGACGAATGCCTATGGATGCCGCTCCCAATATGCTACATGATTTTATGTGCTGAATAATGCACTTTATAAAAACATTAAAGACTTCAAAAATATTTCCTACTTATTGCCCTTTAATTTAATTACATGTTTTTCTCTAGAATACGGTTTTTTTTTTTTTTTTTTTTTTAAACTGACACCACATTAATAGAATGCATGGAGATATAAAAGTAAAAGCAGCATGATGAGACGGATGATTTAAATTTTGCCTATAGATGCAGGAAGTAAATCCAATCCCAAACACAGATTTTTAAGCTCCGCAAACAGTAAACAAAAGATTTCATTCAAAAATATTAAATATGGCATTGTGATCTTTCCAAATACTAATTAGTTTTATTAAAATAATGAAATTAGCACCATGAACTATTTAAGAGAGCAAATAGCTGCGCATGTAGGCCGAAACCTACATCTGAAATTTACGCCTACTTCAATTATAAGAATGGTTATAACTTTCTGTGGAATTTTAAGCTCGACAAAAAAGCAAAGAAAAATTTTCTATAAATATAGAAAAAAATATAGGTGACCCATTTTCTCAACGAGTCTATAGAGTCCTGACTCGATTTTTAGGAGAAACTTTTTGTATTACGTTGTAAAAAGCATTTAACAAAAAGTTTCTTTTTTTGTTTTTAAAGTTTACAATGCTCAGTAAATTTTTTCATTCCGTTAAGTATTAAATATTTTTATAATAAATACCGACTATCCATGTTAAAGATATAATTACAAATTTAAAACCACTTCAAATGACTAGTCATTTATACTAATAAAAGCATGTCAGTTATGCATCATTAAGTAAACGTAATACAAATTATTAATTTATTATTACATAAATTATAAAAGATGTTCTTTTGAAAAAGCGATAGGACTTACGGGTTTTTTGAACAACGTTAAAAACTAATAACGTTAAACCCTCGAATAAATTAATGCTGCTTTATCGACAAATGTTCTATGCGCTTATACTAACAGTGTAAGTACATGTTTCATTCAACTTTCAGGAAAATTGTAAGCATTAAAATTGTTTTGAATCATGGGCATTTACGAAAAGATTGCAACTCTTTTCGTAAAGTATTGTAACTCTTACAATTTCACTGTTTGCAATCGTGCATTGTACACTTTGTAAAGCGACATTCTCAAGATGCTCTAAATTTATTTCCAGCACCCTACGCAACTGAATTCCTTAAAATAGTATTCAAAATTTGATGCTCGAGGGACTCGGAATTCGCTGTCATCTAATGGACATTTTGCACGTGACGTCACCTGGCGGTATTTGATACGCCACGTGCGCGATCTTATGGTGATGATTAGTTTCGGTTTCAGCTTGTTTGGACCTAAGGGATTATTTAACACTTTCTTCTAGAAATGTAGCTCTTGTAAAAGGAGCTAGAATATTAGTCATTAACAAATAATAGCTTTTTATAAATTAATTTTATCTTCATTGTGAGATTTCATTTTAAATGTTAATAATGATTAAATACTAAAAATAATTAAAAATATCGTACTTTAAAAAAGTCTGGTAGGTTTATAATGAATATTTTAACTATTTTAAACTTAGAAAACTCAAAATCAACTCAATGATGTATTATTTATACAGTGTTTGCAATAACGTAATAATTTTAGAACGCTAATATTCCTTCTATTAACAAAGTTTTGAAGCGAAATGCGATATCATCGTCTTCTAAACCATCTATTTAAATATAAAAAAGACAATAACTCATTTCGTGCAACTAATAATGAGAAACAGTAATTATAGAAAGGATACTGAATGCATTTCAATAGGATCTGGCGGGTGTATATACCGCCAGCAGACGAATTTTAGCCTCGAACTCAGAAACCATGCAAAATGTCCATTCTGCAGCTGTTCTTAGGCCTGGACTCCATAATACCAGAAAACACGACAGAATCAGAAAACAGAAAGTGAAAATTGACGAACTTCAGGTTTTTCAGTTTCTGTCAAGCAGAATCAAGGGCGGAAAACGGAGTTGAAAATGTTGAACTTTTCTGTTTCTGCCAGAGTTTTCTGCCATGTGCCAGCCAATAAGAATTCGCCTAGATCCAGAGCTGTCATCCAAAAACAAGATGGCGTCACATTTCGATGTTGAAGTTCTTGTATCTCAGAGATAATTCTTATTGTGTTATAAATTTGTATTCAATAAAAAAGATAGATGAGAAAAAGGATATTTTCTTAAAACCAACGTTTTTGTATTTAAAATAGTACTTACTCTTCATCTACAGTTCGGGATCTTCATTCAATTTTAATGCTGTGAAAATTCCATATTTTTCTCTTACTAGGAAATGTTTTAAACTCATAAACTATGTTTACGTTTTTTAATTTCATGTGTTCTAATCAAAGTCGTCCTATTCATAAAGTGAATGCTTATTTTAGCGAGAAATTATTCGGTATTCATGTATTTTTTCGCGCTGTTTCAATCATCAAATGTACCTAGCAATAAACGATTTAAAATGAAAACGATAGATGGCGCCTGCATCCTAGTATATGCTAAGGCATATTATGCTAGAGTGGAGTCAAGTACCGACAGAAAATAAACCCGACAGAAATTCTTTTCTGCGAGAAAATTCCGCTTTCCGGTAATATGGAGTCCAGGCCTTAGTCTCGACGTCCGGAAATGTCACATTAAAAAGCTGGAGTGGCGTA
>JAWZYV010005762.1:0-28474 GCA_038373885.1 Cheiracanthium punctorium | reverse complement strand
TCGTCTCTGTCTTTCTGTGGATTATTATGGAATTTTAAATGCATGTTTAAAATTGATAGTTTCATTGATTGGTGTTTGATGTTTTTCCGTGCTTTTTCACTCACTTTGCAGGTAGGGGGACTTCTCTTGCCTGTGGGAGGCGTCTCACTCATGCAGGGAGGTTCGTAACCTATTCCTCCGGGTCAGGCCACTGCATGGTAGCATTGCCCGGGGCGACAGAGCGAGAGGAAGACGACGACTCGAGCCCGAGGACGAGACATTCCACCTGGAGGCTGATGCGATGCTGGGCCAACGCTATACTGGAGGTAAAGACTCTCAAATTTTCACCGTTCGTCTCTGTCTTTCTGTGGATTATTATGGAATTTTAAATGCATGTTTAAAATTGATAGTTTCATTGATTGGTGTTTGATGTTTTTCCGTGCTTTTTCACTCACTTTGCAGGTAGGGGGACTTCTCTTGCCTGTGGGAGGCGTCTCACTCATGCAGGGAAGTTCGTAACCTATTCCTCCGGGTCAGGCCACTGCATGGTAGCATTGCCCGGGGCGACAGAGCGAGAGGACGACGACTCGAGCCCGAGGACGAGACATTCCACCTGGAGGCTGATGCGATGCTGGGCCAACGCTATACTGGAGGTAAAGACTCTCAAATTTTCACCGTTCGTCTCTGTCTTTCTGTGGATTATTATGGAATTTTAAATGCATGTTTAAAATTGATAGTTTCATTGATTGGTGTTTGATGTTTTTCCGTGCTTTTTCACTCACTTTGCAGGTAGGGGGACTTCTCTTGCCTGTGGGAGGCGTCTCACTCATGCAGAGAAGTTCGTAACCTATTCCTCCGGGTCAGGCCAATGAATGGTAGCATTGCCCGGGGCGACAGAGCGAGAGGACGACGACTCGAGCCCGAGGACGAGACATTCCACCTGGAGGCTGATGCGATGCTTGGCCAACGCTATACTGGAGGTAAAGGCTCTCAAATTTTCACCGTTCGTCTCTGTCTTTCTGTGGATTATTATGGAATTTTAAATGCATGTTTAAAATATATAGTTTCATTGATTGGTGTTTGATGTTTTTCCCTGCTTTTTCACTCACTTTGCAGGTAGGGGGACTTCTCTTGCCTGTGGGAGGCGTCTCACTCATGCAGAGAAGTTCGTAACCTATTCCTCCGGGTCAGGCCACTGCATGGTAGCATTGCCCGGGGCGACAGAGCAGAGGAGAGACGACGACTCGAGCCCGAGGACGAGACATTCCACCTGGAGGCTGATGCGATGCTGGGCCAACGCTATACTGGAGGTAAAGACTCTCAAATTTTCACCGTTCGTCTCTGTCTTTCTGTGGATTATTATGGAATATTTAATGCATTTTTAAAATTGATAGTTTCATTGATTGGTGTTTGATGTTTTTCCGTGCTTTTTCACTCACTTTGCAGGTAGGGGGACTTCTCTGGCCTGTGGGAGGCGTCTCACTCATGCTGGGAAGTTCGTAACCTATTCCTCCGGGTCAGGCCACTGCATGGTAGCATTGCCCGGGGCGACAGAGCGAGAGGAAAGACGACGACTCGAGCCCGAGGACGAGACATTCCACCTGGAGGCTGATGCGATGCTTGGCCAACGCTATACTGGAGGTAAAGGCTCTCAAATTTTCACCGTTCGTCTCTGTCTTTCTGTGGATTATTATGGAATTTTAAATGCATGTTTAAAATTGATAGTTTCATTGATTGGTGTTTGATGTTTTTCCGTGCTTTTTCACTCACTTTGCAGGTAGGGGGACTTCTCTTGCCTGTGGGAGGCGTCTCACTCATGCAGGGAAGTTCGTAACCTATTCCTCCGGGTCAGGCCACTGAATGGTAGCATTGCCCGGGGCGACAGAGCGAGAGGACGACGACTCGAGCCCGAGGACGAGACATTCCACCTGGAGGCTGATGCGATGCTGGGCCAACGCTATACTGGAGGTAAAGACTCTCAAATTTTCACCGTTCGTCTCTGTCTTTCTGTGGATTATTATGGAATTTTAAATGCATGTTTAAAATTGATAGTTTCATTGATTGGTGTTTGATGTTTTTCCGTGCTTTTTCACTCACTTTGCAGGTAGGGGGACTTCTCTTGCCTGTGGGAGGCGTCTCACTCATGCAGGGAAGTTCGTAACCTATTCCTCCGGGTCAGGCCACTGCATGGTAGCATTGCCCGGGGCGACAGAGCGAGAGGACGACGACTCGAGCCCGAGGACGAGACATTCCACCTGGAGGCTGATGCGATGCTGGGCCAACGCTATACTGGAGGTAAAGACTCTCAAATTTTCACCGTTCGTCTCTGTCTTTCTGTGGATTATTATGGAATTTTAAATGCATGTTTAAAATTGATAGTTTCATTGATTGGTGTTTGATGTTTTTCCGTGCTTTTTCACTCACTTTGCAGGTAGGGGGACTTCTCTTGCCTGTGGGAGGCGTCTCACTCATGCAGGGAAGTTCGTAACCTATTCCTCCGGGTCAGGCCACTGCATGGTAGCATTGCCCGGGGCGACAGAGCGAGAGGACGACGACTCGAGCCCGAGGACGAGACATTCCACCTGGAGGCTGATGCGATGCTGGCCAACGCTATACTGGAGGTAAAGACTCTCAAATTTTCACCGTTCGTCTCTGTCTTTCTGTGGATTATTATGGAATTTTAAATGCATGTTTAAAATTGATAGTTTCATTGATTGGTGTTTGATGTTTTTCCGTGCTTTTTCACTCACTTTGCAGGTAGGGGGACTTCTCTTGCCTGTGGGAGGCGTCTCACTCATGCAGGGAAGTTCGTAACCTATTCCTCCGGGTCAGGCCACTGCATGGTAGCATTGCCCGGGCGACAGAGCGAGAGGAGAGACGACGACTCGAGCCCGAGGACGAGACATTCCACCTGGAGGCTGATGCGATGCTGGGCCAACGCTATACTGGAGGTAAAGACTCTCAAATTTTCACCGTTCGTCTCTGTCTTTCTGTGGATTATTATGGAATTTTAAATGCATGTTTAAAATTGATAGTTTCATTGATTGGTGTTTGATGTTTTTCCGTGCTTTTTCACTCACTTTGCAGGTAGGGGGACTTCTCTTGCCTGTGGGAGGCGTCTCACTCATGCTGGGAAGTTCGTAACCTATTCCTCCGGGTCAGGCCACTGCATGGTAGCATTGCCCGGGGCGACAGAGCGAGAGGGAAGACGACGACTCGAGCCCGAGGACGAGACATTCCACCTGGAGGCTGATGCGATGCTGGGCCAACGCTATACTGGAGGTAAAGACTCTCAAATTTTCACCGTTCGTCTCTGTCTTTCTGTGGATTATTATGGAATTTTAAATGCATGTTTAAAATTGATAGTTTCATTGATTGGTGTTTGATGTTTTTCCGTGCTTTTTCACTCACTTTGCAGGTAGGGGGACTTCTCTTGCCTGTGGGAGGCGTCTCACTCATGCAGGGAGGTTCGTAACCTATTCCTCCGGGTCAGGCCACTGCATGGTAGCATTGCCCGGGGCGACAGAGCGAGAGGAAGACGACGACTCGAGCCCGAGGACGAGACATTCCACCTGGAGGCTGATGCGATGCTGGGCCAACGCTATACTGGAGGTAAAGACTCTCAAATTTTCACCGTTCGTCTCTGTCTTTCTGTGGATTATTATGGAATTTTAAATGCATGTTTAAAATTGATAGTTTCATTGATTGGTGTTTGATGTTTTTCCGTGCTTTTTCACTCACTTTGCAGGTAGGGGGACTTCTCTTGCCTGTGGGAGGCGTCTCACTCATGCAGGGAGGTTCGTAACCTATTCCTCCGGGTCAGGCCACTGCATGGTAGCATTGCCCGGGGCGACAGAGCGAGAGAGAAGACGACGACTCGAGCCCGAGGACGAGACATTCCACCTGGAGGCTGATGCGATGCTGGGCCAACGCTATACTGGAGGTAAAGACTCTCAAATTTTCACCGTTCGTCTCTGTCTTTCTGTGGATTATTATGGAATTTTAAATGCATGTTTAAAATTGATAGTTTCATTGATTGGTGTTTGATGTTTTTCCGTGCTTTTTCACTCACTTTGCAGGTAGGGGGACTTCTCTTGCCTGTGGGAGGCGTCTCACTCATGCAGGGAAGTTCGTAACCTATTCCTCCGGGTCAGGCCACTGCATGGTAGCATTGCCCGGGGCGACAGAGCGAGAGGACGACGACTCGAGCCCGAGGACGAGACATTCCACCTGGAGGCTGATGCGATGCTGGGCCAACGCTATACTGGAGGTAAAGACTCTCAAATTTTCACCGTTCGTCTCTGTCTTTCTGTGGATTATTATGGAATTTTAAATGCATGTTTAAAATTGATAGTTTCATTGATTGGTGTTTGATGTTTTTCCGTGCTTTTTCACTCACTTTGCAGGTAGGGGGACTTCTCTTGCCTGTGGGAGGCGTCTCACTCATGCAGGGAAGTTCGTAACCTATTCCTCCGGGTCAGGCCACTGCATGGTAGCATTGCCCGGTGCGACAGAGCGAGAGGAAGACGACGACTCGAGCCCGAGGACGAGACATTCCACCTGGAGGCTGATGCGATGCTGGGCCAACGCTATACTGGAGGTAAAGACTCTCAAATTTTCACCGTTCGTCTCTGTCTTTCTGTGGATTATTATGGAATTTTAAATGCATGTTTAAAATTGATAGTTTCATTGATTGGTGTTTGATGTTTTTCCGTGCTTTTTCACTCACTTTGCAGGTAGGGGGACTTCTCTTGCCTGTGGGAGGCGTCTCACTCATGCAGGGAAGTTCGTAACCTATTCCTCCGGGTCAGGCCACTGCATGGTAGCATTGCCCGGGGCGACAGAGCGAGAGGAGAGACGACGACTCGAGCCCGAGGACGAGACATTCCACCTGGAGGCTGATGCGATGCTGGGCCAACGCTATACTGGAGGTAAAGACTCTCAAATTTTCACCGTTCGTCTCTGTCTTTCTGTGGATTATTATGGAATTTTAAATGCATGTTTAAAATTGATAGTTTCATTGATTGGTGTTTGATGTTTTTCCGTGCTTTTTCACTCACTTTGCAGGTAGGGGGACTTCTCTGGCCTGTGGGAGGCGTCTCACTCATGCTGGGAAGTTCGTAACCTATTCCTCCGGGTCAGGCCACTGCATGGTAGCATTGCCCGGTGCGACAGAGCGAGAGGAAGACGACGACTCGAGCCCGAGGACGAGACATTCCACCTGGAGGCTGATGCGATGCTGGGCCAACGCTATACTGGAGGTAAAGACTCTCAAATTTTCACCGTTCGTCTCTGTCTTTCTGTGGATTATTATGGAATTTTAAATGCATGTTTAAAATTGATAGTTTCATTGATTGGTGTTTGATGTTTTTCCGTGCTTTTTCACTCACTTTGCAGGTAGGGGGACTTCTCTTGCCTGTGGGAGGCGTCTCACTCATGCAGGGAGGTTCGTAACCTATTCCTCCGGGTCAGGCCACTGCATGGTAGCATTGCCCGGGGCGACAGAGCGAGAGGAGAGACGACGACTCGAGCCCGAGGACGAGACATTCCACCTGGAGGCAGATGCGATGCTGGGCCAACGCTATACTGGAGGTAAAGACTCTCAAATTTTCACCGTTCGTCTCTGTCTTTCTGTGGATTATTATGGAATTTTAAATGCATGTTTAAAATTGATAGTTTCATTGATTGGTGTTTGATGTTTTTCCGTGCTTTTTCACTCACTTTGCAGGTAGGGGGACTTCTCTTGCCTGTGGGAGGCGTCTCACTCATGCAGGGAGGTTCGTAACCTATTCCTCCGGGTCAGGCCACTGCATGGTAGCATTGCCCGGGGCGACAGAGCGAGAGGAAGACGACGACTCGAGCCCGAGGACGAGACATTCCACCTGGAGGCTGATGCGATGCTGGGCCAACGCTATACTGGAGGTAAAGACTCTCAAATTTTCACCGTTCGTCTCTGTCTTTCTGTGGATTATTATGGAATTTTAAATGCATGTTTAAAATTGATAGTTTCATTGATTGGTGTTTGATGTTTTTCCGTGCTTTTTCACTCACTTTGCAGGTAGGGGGACTTCTCTTGCCTGTGGGAGGCGTCTCACTCATGCAGGGAGGTTCGTAACCTATTCCTCCGGGTCAGGCCACTGCATGGTAGCATTGCCCGGGGCGACAGAGCGAGAGGAAAGACGACGACTCGAGCCCGAGGACGAGACATTCCACCTGGAGGCTGATGCGATGCTGGGCCAACGCTATACTGGAGGTAAAGACTCTCAAATTTTCACCGTTCGTCTCTGTCTTTCTGTGGATTATTATGGAATTTTAAATGCATGTTTAAAATTGATAGTTTCATTGATTGGTGTTTGATGTTTTTCCGTGCTTTTTCACTCACTTTGCAGGTAGGGGGACTTCTCTTGCCTGTGGGAGGCGTCTCACTCATGCAGGGAGGTTCGTAACCTATTCCTCCGGGTCAGGCCACTGCATGGTAGCATTGCCCGGGGCGACAGAGCGAGAGGAAAGACGACGACTCGAGCCCGAGGACGAGACATTCCACCTGGAGGCTGATGCGATGCTGGGCCAACGCTATACTGGAGGTAAAGACTCTCAAATTTTCACCGTTCGTCTCTGTCTTTCTGTGGATTATTATGGAATTTTAAATGCATGTTTAAAATTGATAGTTTCATTGATTGGTGTTTGATGTTTTTCCGTGCTTTTTCACTCACTTTGCAGGTAGGGGGACTTCTCTTGCCTGTGGGAGGCGTCTCACTCATGCAGGGAGGTTCGTAACCTATTCCTCCGGGTCAGGCCACTGCATGGTAGCATTGCCCGGGGCGACAGAGCGAGAGGAAAGACGACGACTCGAGCCCGAGGACGAGACATTCCACCTGGAGGCTGATGCGATGCTGGGCCAACGCTATACTGGAGGTAAAGACTCTCAAATTTTCACCGTTCGTCTCTGTCTTTCTGTGGATTATTATGGAATTTTAAATGCATGTTTAAAATTGATAGTTTCATTGATTGGTGTTTGATGTTTTTCCGTGCTTTTTCACTCACTTTGCAGGTAGGGGGACTTCTCTTGCCTGTGGGAGGCGTCTCACTCATGCAGGGAGGTTCGTAACCTATTCCTCCGGGTCAGGCCACTGCATGGTAGCATTGCCCGGGGCGACAGAGCGAGAGGAAAGACGACGACTCGAGCCCGAGGACGAGACATTCCACCTGGAGGCTGATGCGATGCTGGGCCAACGCTATACTGGAGGTAAAGACTCTCAAATTTTCACCGTTCGTCTCTGTCTTTCTGTGGATTATTATGGAATTTTAAATGCATGTTTAAAATTGATAGTTTCATTGATTGGTGTTTGATGTTTTTCCGTGCTTTTTCACTCACTTTGCAGGTAGGGGGACTTCTCTTGCCTGTGGGAGGCGTCTCACTCATGCAGGGAGGTTCGTAACCTATTCCTCCGGGTCAGGCCACTGCATGGTAGCATTGCCCGGGGCGACAGAGCGAGAGGGAAGACGACGACTCGAGCCCGAGGACGAGACATTCCACCTGGAGGCTGATGCGATGCTGGGCCAACGCTATACTGGAGGTAAAGACTCTCAAATTTTCACCGTTCGTCTCTGTCTTTCTGTGGATTATTATGGAATTTTAAATGCATGTTTAAAATTGATAGTTTCATTGATTGGTGTTTGATGTTTTTCCGTGCTTTTTCACTCACTTTGCAGGTAGGGGGACTTCTCTTGCCTGTGGGAGGCGTCTCACTCATGCAGGGAGGTTCGTAACCTATTCCTCCGGGTCAGGCCACTGCATGGTAGCATTGCCCGGGGCGACAGAGCAGAGAGGAAAGACGACGACTCGAGCCCGAGGACGAGACATTCCACCTGGAGGCTGATGCGATGCTGGGCCAACGCTATACTGGAGGTAAAGACTCTCAAATTTTCACCGTTCGTCTCTGTCTTTCTGTGGATTATTATGGAATTTTAAATGCATGTTTAAAATTGATAGTTTCATTGATTGGTGTTTGATGTTTTTCCGTGCTTTTTCACTCACTTTGCAGGTAGGGGGACTTCTCTTGCCTGTGGGAGGCGTCTCACTCATGCAGGGAGGTTCGTAACCTATTCCTCCGGGTCAGGCCACTGCATGGTAGCATTGCCCGGTGCGACAGAGCGAGAGGAAAGACGACGACTCGAGCCCGAGGACGAGACATTCCACCTGGAGGCTGATGCGATGCTGGGCCAACGCTATACTGGAGGTAAAGACTCTCAAATTTTCACCGTTCGTCTCTGTCTTTCTGTGGATTATTATGGAATTTTAAATGCATGTTTAAAATTGATAGTTTCATTGATTGGTGTTTGATGTTTTTCCGTGCTTTTTCACTCACTTTGCAGGTAGGGGGACTTCTCTTGCCTGTGGGAGGCGTCTCACTCATGCAGGGAGGTTCGTAACCTATTCCTCCGGGTCAGGCCACTGCATGGTAGCATTGCCCGGGGCGACAGAGCGAGAGGAGAGACGACGACTCGAGCCCGAGGACGAGACATTCCACCTGGAGGCTGATGCGATGCTGGGCCAACGCTATACTGGAGGTAAAGACTCTCAAATTTTCACCGTTCGTCTCTGTCTTTCTGTGGATTATTATGGAATTTTAAATGCATGTTTAAAATTGATAGTTTCATTGATTGGTGTTTGATGTTTTTCCGTGCTTTTTCACTCACTTTGCAGGTAGGGGGACTTCTCTTGCCTGTGGGAGGCGTCTCACTCATGCAGGGAGGTTCGTAACCTATTCCTCCGGGTCAGGCCACTGCATGGTAGCATTGCCCGGGGCGACAGAGCGAGAGGAAAGACGACGACTCGAGCCCGAGGACGAGACATTCCACCTGGAGGCTGATGCGATGCTGGGCCAACGCTATACTGGAGGTAAAGACTCTCAAATTTTCACCGTTCGTCTCTGTCTTTCTGTGGATTATTATGGAATTTTAAATGCATGTTTAAAATTGATAGTTTCATTGATTGGTGTTTGATGTTTTTCCGTGCTTTTTCACTCACTTTGCAGGTAGGGGGACTTCTCTTGCCTGTGGGAGGCGTCTCACTCATGCAGGGAGGTTCGTAACCTATTCCTCCGGGTCAGGCCACTGCATGGTAGCATTGCCCGGGCGACAGAGCGAAGAGGAAAGACGACGACTCGAGCCCGAGGACGAGACATTCCACCTGGAGGCTGATGCGATGCTGGGCCAACGCTATACTGGAGGTAAAGACTCTCAAATTTTCACCGTTCGTCTCTGTCTTTCTGTGGATTATTATGGAATTTTAAATGCATGTTTAAAATTGATAGTTTCATTGATTGGTGTTTGATGTTTTTCCGTGCTTTTTCACTCACTTTGCAGGTAGGGGGACTTCTCTTGCCTGTGGGAGGCGTCTCACTCATGCAGGGAGGTTCGTAACCTATTCCTCCGGGTCAGGCCACTGCATGGTAGCATTGCCCGGGGCGACAGAGCGAGAGGAAAGACGACGACTCGAGCCCGAGGACGAGACATTCCACCTGGAGGCTGATGCGATGCTGGGCCAACGCTATACTGGAGGTAAAGACTCTCAAATTTTCACCGTTCGTCTCTGTCTTTCTGTGGATTATTATGGAATTTTAAATGCATGTTTAAAATTGATAGTTTCATTGATTGGTGTTTGATGTTTTTCCGTGCTTTTTCACTCACTTTGCAGGTAGGGGGACTTCTCTTGCCTGTGGGAGGCGTCTCACTCATGCAGGGAGGTTCGTAACCTATTCCTCCGGGTCAGGCCACTGCATGGTAGCATTGCCCGGGGCGACAGAGCGAGAGGAAAGACGACGACTCGAGCCCGAGGACGAGACATTCCACCTGGAGGCTGATGCGATGCTGGGCCAACGCTATACTGGAGGTAAAGACTCTCAAATTTTCACCGTTCGTCTCTGTCTTTCTGTGGATTATTATGGAATTTTAAATGCATGTTTAAAATTGATAGTTTCATTGATTGGTGTTTGATGTTTTTCCGTGCTTTTTCACTCACTTTGCAGGTAGGGGGACTTCTCTTGCCTGTGGGAGGCGTCTCACTCATGCAGGGAGGTTCGTAACCTATTCCTCCGGGTCAGGCCACTGCATGGTAGCATTGCCCGGGGCGACAGAGCGAGAGGAAAGACGACGACTCGAGCCCGAGGACGAGACATTCCACCTGGAGGCTGATGCGATGCTGGGCCAACGCTATACTGGAGGTAAAGACTCTCAAATTTTCACCGTTCGTCTCTGTCTTTCTGTGGATTATTATGGAATTTTAAATGCATGTTTAAAATTGATAGTTTCATTGATTGGTGTTTGATGTTTTTCCGTGCTTTTTCACTCACTTTGCAGGTAGGGGGACTTCTCTTGCCTGTGGGAGGCGTCTCACTCATGCAGGGAGGTTCGTAACCTATTCCTCCGGGTCAGGCCACTGCATGGTAGCATTGCCCGGGGCGACAGAGCGAGAGGAAAGACGACGACTCGAGCCCGAGGACGAGACATTCCACCTGGAGGCTGATGCGATGCTGGGCCAACGCTATACTGGAGGTAAAGACTCTCAAATTTTCACCGTTCGTCTCTGTCTTTCTGTGGATTATTATGGAATTTTAAATGCATGTTTAAAATTGATAGTTTCATTGATTGGTGTTTGATGTTTTTCCGTGCTTTTTCACTCACTTTGCAGGTAGGGGGACTTCTCTTGCCTGTGGGAGGCGTCTCACTCATGCAGGGAGGTTCGTAACCTATTCCTCCGGGTCAGGCCACTGCATGGTAGCATTGCCCGGGGCGACAGAGCGAGAGGAAAGACGACGACTCGAGCCCGAGGACGAGACATTCCACCTGGAGGCTGATGCGATGCTGGGCCAACGCTATACTGGAGGTAAAGACTCTCAAATTTTCACCGTTCGTCTCTGTCTTTCTGTGGATTATTATGGAATTTTAAATGCATGTTTAAAATTGATAGTTTCATTGATTGGTGTTTGATGTTTTTCCGTGCTTTTTCACTCACTTTGCAGGTAGGGGGACTTCTCTTGCCTGTGGGAGGCGTCTCACTCATGCAGGGAGGTTCGTAACCTATTCCTCCGGGTCAGGCCACTGCATGGTAGCATTGCCCGGGGCGACAGAGCGAGAGGAAGACGACGACTCGAGCCCGAGGACGAGACATTCCACCTGGAGGCTGATGCGATGCTGGGCCAACGCTATACTGGAGGTAAAGACTCTCAAATTTTCACCGTTCGTCTCTGTCTTTCTGTGGATTATTATGGAATTTTAAATGCATGTTTAAAATTGATAGTTTCATTGATTGGTGTTTGATGTTTTTCCGTGCTTTTTCACTCACTTTGCAGGTAGGGGGACTTCTCTTGCCTGTGGGAGGCGTCTCACTCATGCAGGGAGGTTCGTAACCTATTCCTCCGGGTCAGGCCACTGCATGGTAGCATTGCCCGGGGCGACAGAGCGAGAGGAGAAGACGACGACTCGAGCCCGAGGACGAGACATTCCACCTGGAGGCTGATGCGATGCTGGGCCAACGCTATACTGGAGGTAAAGACTCTCAAATTTTCACCGTTCGTCTCTGTCTTTCTGTGGATTATTATGGAATTTTAAATGCATGTTTAAAATTGATAGTTTCATTGATTGGTGTTTGATGTTTTTCCGTGCTTTTTCACTCACTTTGCAGGTAGGGGGACTTCTCTTGCCTGTGGGAGGCGTCTCACTCATGCAGGGAGGTTCGTAACCTATTCCTCCGGGTCAGGCCACTGCATGGTAGCATTGCCCGGGCGACAGAGCGAGAGGAAAGACGACGACTCGAGCCCGAGGACGAGACATTCCACCTGGAGGCTGATGCGATGCTGGGCCAACGCTATACTGGAGGTAAAGACTCTCAAATTTTCACCGTTCGTCTCTGTCTTTCTGTGGATTATTATGGAATTTTAAATGCATGTTTAAAATTGATAGTTTCATTGATTGGTGTTTGATGTTTTTCCGTGCTTTTTCACTCACTTTGCAGGTAGGGGGACTTCTCTTGCCTGTGGGAGGCGTCTCACTCATGCAGGGAGGTTCGTAACCTATTCCTCCGGGTCAGGCCACTGCATGGTAGCATTGCCCGGGGCGACAGAGCGAGAGGAAAGACGACGACTCGAGCCCGAGGACGAGACATTCCACCTGGAGGCTGATGCGATGCTGGGCCAACGCTATACTGGAGGTAAAGACTCTCAAATTTTCACCGTTCGTCTCTGTCTTTCTGTGGATTATTATGGAATTTTAAATGCATGTTTAAAATTGATAGTTTCATTGATTGGTGTTTGATGTTTTTCCGTGCTTTTTCACTCACTTTGCAGGTAGGGGGACTTCTCTTGCCTGTGGGAGGCGTCTCACTCATGCAGGGAGGTTCGTAACCTATTCCTCCGGGTCAGGCCACTGCATGGTAGCATTGCCCGGGGCGACAGAGCGAGAGGAAAGACGACGACTCGAGCCCGAGGACGAGACATTCCACCTGGAGGCTGATGCGATGCTGGGCCAACGCTATACTGGAGGTAAAGACTCTCAAATTTTCACCGTTCGTCTCTGTCTTTCTGTGGATTATTATGGAATTTTAAATGCATGTTTAAAATTGATAGTTTCATTGATTGGTGTTTGATGTTTTTCCGTGCTTTTTCACTCACTTTGCAGGTAGGGGGACTTCTCTTGCCTGTGGGAGGCGTCTCACTCATGCAGGGAGGTTCGTAACCTATTCCTCCGGGTCAGGCCACTGCATGGTAGCATTGCCCGGGGCGACAGAGCGAGAGGAGAAGACGACGACTCGAGCCCGAGGACGAGACATTCCACCTGGAGGCTGATGCGATGCTGGGCCAACGCTATACTGGAGGTAAAGACTCTCAAATTTTCACCGTTCGTCTCTGTCTTTCTGTGGATTATTATGGAATTTTAAATGCATGTTTAAAATTGATAGTTTCATTGATTGGTGTTTGATGTTTTTCCGTGCTTTTTCACTCACTTTGCAGGTAGGGGGACTTCTCTTGCCTGTGGGAGGCGTCTCACTCATGCAGGGAGGTTCGTAACCTATTCCTCCGGGTCAGGCCACTGCATGGTAGCATTGCCCGGGGCGACAGAGCGAGAGGAAGACGACGACTCGAGCCCGAGGACGAGACATTCCACCTGGAGGCTGATGCGATGCTGGGCCAACGCTATACTGGAGGTAAAGACTCTCAAATTTTCACCGTTCGTCTCTGTCTTTCTGTGGATTATTATGGAATTTTAAATGCATGTTTAAAATTGATAGTTTCATTGATTGGTGTTTGATGTTTTTCCGTGCTTTTTCACTCACTTTGCAGGTAGGGGGACTTCTCTTGCCTGTGGGAGGCGTCTCACTCATGCAGGGAGGTTCGTAACCTATTCCTCCGGGTCAGGCCACTGCATGGTAGCATTGCCCGGGGCGACAGAGCGAGAGGAAAGACGACGACTCGAGCCCGAGGACGAGACATTCCACCTGGAGGCTGATGCGATGCTGGGCCAACGCTATACTGGAGGTAAAGACTCTCAAATTTTCACCGTTCGTCTCTGTCTTTCTGTGGATTATTATGGAATTTTAAATGCATGTTTAAAATTGATAGTTTCATTGATTGGTGTTTGATGTTTTTCCGTGCTTTTTCACTCACTTTGCAGGTAGGGGGACTTCTCTTGCCTGTGGGAGGCGTCTCACTCATGCAGGGAGGTTCGTAACCTATTCCTCCGGGTCAGGCCACTGCATGGTAGCATTGCCCGGGGCGACAGAGCGAGAGGAGAGACGACGACTCGAGCCCGAGGACGAGACATTCCACCTGGAGGCAGATGCGATGCTGGGCCAACGCTATACTGGAGGTAAAGACTCTCAAATTTTCACCGTTCGTCTCTGTCTTTCTGTGGATTATTATGGAATTTTAAATGCATGTTTAAAATTGATAGTTTCATTGATTGGTGTTTGATGTTTTTCCGTGCTTTTTCACTCACTTTGCAGGTAGGGGGACTTCTCTTGCCTGTGGGAGGCGTCTCACTCATGCAGGGAGGTTCGTAACCTATTCCTCCGGGTCAGGCCACTGCATGGTAGCATTGCCCGGGGCGACAGAGCGAGAGGAGAAGACGACGACTCGAGCCCGAGGACGAGACATTCCACCTGGAGGCTGATGCGATGCTGGGCCAACGCTATACTGGAGGTAAAGACTCTCAAATTTTCACCGTTCGTCTCTGTCTTTCTGTGGATTATTATGGAATTTTAAATGCATGTTTAAAATTGATAGTTTCATTGATTGGTGTTTGATGTTTTTCCGTGCTTTTTCACTCACTTTGCAGGTAGGGGGACTTCTCTTGCCTGTGGGAGGCGTCTCACTCATGCAGGGAGGTTCGTAACCTATTCCTCCGGGTCAGGCCACTGCATGGTAGCATTGCCCGGTGCGACAGAGCGAGAGGAGAGACGACGACTCGAGCCCGAGGACGAGACATTCCACCTGGAGGCTGATGCGATGCTGGGCCAACGCTATACTGGAGGTAAAGACTCTCAAATTTTCACCGTTCGTCTCTGTCTTTCTGTGGATTATTATGGAATTTTAAATGCATGTTTAAAATTGATAGTTTCATTGATTGGTGTTTGATGTTTTTCCGTGCTTTTTCACTCACTTTGCAGGTAGGGGGACTTCTCTTGCCTGTGGGAGGCGTCTCACTCATGCAGGGAGGTTCGTAACCTATTCCTCCGGGTCAGGCCACTGCATGGTAGCATTGCCCGGTGCGACAGAGCGAGAGGAAAGACGACGACTCGAGCCCGAGGACGAGACATTCCACCTGGAGGCTGATGCGATGCTGGGCCAACGCTATACTGGAGGTAAAGACTCTCAAATTTTCACCGTTCGTCTCTGTCTTTCTGTGGATTATTATGGAATTTTAAATGCATGTTTAAAATTGATAGTTTCATTGATTGGTGTTTGATGTTTTTCCGTGCTTTTTCACTCACTTTGCAGGTAGGGGGACTTCTCTTGCCTGTGGGAGGCGTCTCACTCATGCAGGGAGGTTCGTAACCTATTCCTCCGGGTCAGGCCACTGCATGGTAGCATTGCCCGGGGCGACAGAGCGAGAGGAAGACGACGACTCGAGCCCGAGGACGAGACATTCCACCTGGAGGCTGATGCGATGCTGGGCCAACGCTATACTGGAGGTAAAGACTCTCAAATTTTCACCGTTCGTCTCTGTCTTTCTGTGGATTATTATGGAATTTTAAATGCATGTTTAAAATTGATAGTTTCATTGATTGGTGTTTGATGTTTTTGCGTGCTTTTTCACTCACTTTGCAGGTAGGGGGACTTCTCTTGCCTGTGGGAGGCGTCTCACTCATGCAGGGAGGTTCGTAACCTATTCCTCCGGGTCAGGCCACTGCATGGTAGCATTGCCCGGGGCGACAGAGCGAGAGGAAAGACGACGACTCGAGCCCGAGGACGAGACATTCCACCTGGAGGCTGATGCGATGCTGGGCCAACGCTATACTGGAGGTAAAGACTCTCAAATTTTCACCGTTCGTCTCTGTCTTTCTGTGGATTATTATGGAATTTTAAATGCATGTTTAAAATTGATAGTTTCATTGATTGGTGTTTGATGTTTTTGCGTGCTTTTTCACTCACTTTGCAGGTAGGGGGACTTCTCTTGCCTGTGGGAGGCGTCTCACTCATGCAGGGAGGTTCGTAACCTATTCCTCCGGGTCAGGCCACTGCATGGTAGCATTGCCCGGGCGACAGAGCGAGAGGAGAGACGACGACTCGAGCCCGAGGACGAGACATTCCACCTGGAGGCTGATGCGATGCTGGGCCAACGCTATACTGGAGGTAAAGACTCTCAAATTTTCACCGTTCGTCTCTGTCTTTCTGTGGATTGTTATGGAATTTTAAATGCATGTTTAAAATTGATAGTTTCATTGATTGGTGTTTGATGTTTTTCCGTGCTTTTTCACTCACTTTGCAGGTAGGGGGACTTCTCTTGCCTGTGGGAGGCGTCTCACTCATGCAGGGAGGTTCGTAACCTATTCCTCCGGGTCAGGCCACTGCATGGTAGCATTGCCCGGGGCGACAGAGCGAGAGGAGAGACGACGACTCGAGCCCGAGGACGAGACATTCCACCTGGAGGCAGATGCGATGCTGGGCCAACGCTATACTGGAGGTAAAGACTCTCAAATTTTCACCGTTCGTCTCTGTCTTTCTGTGGATTGTTATGGAATTTTAAATGCATGTTTAAAATTGATAGTTTCATTGATTGGTGTTTGATGTTTTTGCGTGCTTTTTCACTCACTTTGCAGGTAGGGGGACTTCTCTTGCCTGTGGGAGGCGTCTCACTCATGCAGGGAGGTTCGTAACCTATTCCTCCGGGTCAGGCCACTGCATGGTAGCATTGCCCGGGGCGACAGAGCGAGAGGAGAGACGACGACTCGAGCCCGAGGACGAGACATTCCACCTGGAGGCTGATGCGATGCTGGGCCAACGCTATACTGGAGGTAAAGACTCTCAAATTTTCACCGTTCGTCTCTGTCTTTCTGTGGATTATTATGGAATTTTAAATGCATGTTTAAAATTGATAGTTACATTGATTGGTGTTTGATGTTTTTGCGTGCTTTTTCACTCACTTTGCAGGTAGGGGGACTTCTCTTGCCTGTGGGAGGCGTCTCACTCATGCAGGGAGGTTCGTAACCTATTCCTCCGGGTCAGGCCACTGCATGGTAGCATTGCCCGGGGCGACAGAGCGAGAGGAGAGACGACGACTCGAGCCCGAGGACGAGACATTCCACCTGGAGGCTGATGCGATGCTGGGCCAACGCTATACTGGAGGTAAAGACACTCAAATTTTCACCGTTCGTTTCTGTCTTTCTGTGGATTATTACGGAATTTTAAATGCATGTTTAAAATTGATAGTTTCATTGATTGGTGTTTGATGTTTTTGCGTGCTTTTTCACTCACTTTGCAGGTAGGGGGACTTCTCTTGCCTGTGGGAGGCGTCTCACTCATGCAGGGAGGTTCGTAACCTATTCCTCCGGGTCAGGCCACTGCATGGTAGCATTGCCCGGGGCGACAGAGCGAGAGGAGAGACGACGACTCGAGCCCGAGGACGAGACATTCCACCTGGAGGCTGATGCGATGCTGGGCCAACGCTATACTGGAGGTAAAGACACTCAAATTTTCACCGTTCGTTTCTGTCTTTCTGTGGATTGTTATGGAATTTTAAATGCATGTTTAAAATTGATAGTTTCATTGATTGGTGTTTGATGTTTTTGCGTGCTTTTTCACTCACTTTGCAGGTAGGGGGACTTCTCTTGCCTGTGGGAGGCGTCTCACTCATGCAGGGAGGTTCGTAACCTATTCCTCCGGGTCAGGCCACTGCATGGTAGCATTGCCCGGGGCGACAGAGCGAGAGGAAAGACGACGACTCGAGCCCGAGGACGAGACATTCCACCTGGAGGCTGATGCGATGCTGGGCCAACGCTATACTGGAGGTAAAGACACTCAAATTTTCACCGTTCGTTTCTGTCTTTCTGTGGATTGTTATGGAATTTTAAATGCATGTTTAAAATTGATAGTTTCATTGATTGGTGTTTGATGTTTTTGCGTGCTTTTTCACTCACTTTGCAGGTAGGGGGACTTCTCTTGCCTGTGGGAGGCGTCTCACTCATGCAGGGAGGTTCGTAACCTATTCCTCCGGGTCAGGCCACTGCATGGTAGCATTGCCCGGGGCGACAGAGCGAGAGGAAAGACGACGACTCGAGCCCGAGGACGAGACATTCCACCTGGAGGCTGATGCGATGCTGGGCCAACGCTATACTGGAGGTAAAGACACTCAAATTTTCACCGTTCGTTTCTGTCTTTCTGTGGATTATTACGGAATTTTAAATGCATGTTTAAAATTGATAGTTTCATTGATTGGTGTTTGATGTTTTTGCGTGCTTTTTCACTCACTTTGCAGGTAGGGGGACTTCTCTTGCCTGTGGGAGGCGTCTCACTCATGCAGGGAGGTTCGTAACCTATTCCTCCGGGTCAGGCCACTGCATGGTAGCATTGCCCGGGGCGACAGAGCGAGAGGAGAGACGACGACTCGAGCCCGAGGACGAGACATTCCACCTGGAGGCTGATGCGATGCTGGGCCAACGCTATACTGGAGGTAAAGACTCTCAAATTTTCACCGTTCGTTTCTGTCTTTCTGTGGATTCTTACGGAATTTTAAATGCATGTTTAAAATTGATAGTTTCATTGATTGGTGTTTGATGTTTTTCCGTGCTTTTTCACTCACTTTGCAGGTAGGGGGACTTCTCTTGCCTGTGGGAGGCGTCTCACTCATGCAGGGAGGTTCGTAACCTATTCCTCCGGGTCAGGCCACTGCATGGTAGCATTGCCCGGGGCGACAGAGCGAGAGGAGAAGACGACGACTCGAGCCCGAGGACGAGACATTCCACCTGGAGGCTGATGCGATGCTGGGCCAACGCTATACTGGAGGTAAAGACACTCAAATTTTCACCGTTCGTTTCTGTCTTTCTGTGGATTGTTACGGAATTTTAAATGCATGTTTAAAATTGATAGTTTCATTGATTGGTGTTTGATGTTTTTGCGTGCTTTTTCACTCACTTTGCAGGTAGGGGGACTTCTCTTGCCTGTGGGAGGCGTCTCACTCATGCAGGGAGGTTCGTAACCTATTCCTCCGGGTCAGGCCACTGCATGGTAGCATTGCCCGGGGCGACAGAGCGAGAGGAGAAGACGACGACTCGAGCCCGAGGACGAGACATTCCACCTGGAGGCTGATGCGATGCTGGGCCAACGCTATACTGGAGGTAAAGACACTCAAATTTTCACCGTTCGTCTCTGTCTTTCTGTGGATTGTTACGGAATTTTAAATGCATGTTTAAAATTGATAGTTACATTGATTGGTGTTTGATGTTTTTGCGTGCTTTTTCACTCACTTTGCAGGTAGGGGGACTTCTCTTGCCTGTGGGAGGCGTCTCACTCATGCAGGGAGGTTCGTAACCTATTCCTCCGGGTCAGGCCACTGCATGGTAGCATTGCCCGGGGCGACAGAGCGAGAGGAAAGACGACGACTCGAGCCCGAGGACGAGACATTCCACCTGGAGGCTGATGCGATGCTGGGCCAACGCTATACTGGAGGTAAAGACACTCAAATTTTCACCGTTCGTTTCTGTCTTTCTGTGGATTGTTACGGAATTTTAAATGCATGTTTAAAATTGATAGTTTCATTGATTGGTGTTTGATGTTTTTGCGTGCTTTTTCACTCACTTTGCAGGTAGGGGGACTTCTCTTGCCTGTGGGAGGCGTCTCACTCATGCAGGGAGGTTCGTAACCTATTCCTCCGGGTCAGGCCACTGCATGGTAGCATTGCCCGGGGCGACAGAGCGAGAGGAGAGACGACGACTCGAGCCCGAGGACGAGACATTCCACCTGGAGGCTGATGCGATGCTGGGCCAACGCTATACTGGAGGTAAAGACACTCAAATTTTCACCGTTCGTCTCTGTCTTTCTGTGGATTGTTACGGAATTTTAAATGCATGTTTAAAATTGATAGTTACATTGATTGGTGTTTGATGTTTTTGCGTGCTTTTTCACTCACTTTGCAGGTAGGGGGACTTCTCTTGCCTGTGGGAGGCGTCTCACTCATGCAGGGAGGTTCGTAACCTATTCCTCCGGGTCAGGCCACTGCATGGTAGCATTGCCCGGGGCGACAGAGCGAGAGGAGAAGACGACGACTCGAGCCCGAGGACGAGACATTCCACCTGGAGGCTGATGCGATGCTGGGCCAACGCTATACTGGAGGTAAAGACACTCAAATTTTCACCGTTCGTTTCTGTCTTTCTGTGGATTGTTACGGAATTTTAAATGCATGTTTAAAATTGATAGTTTCATTGATTGGTGTTTGATGTTTTTGCGTGCTTTTTCACTCACTTTGCAGGTAGGGGGACTTCTCTTGCCTGTGGGAGGCGTCTCACTCATGCAGGGAGGTTCGTAACCTATTCCTCCGGGTCAGGCCACTGCATGGTAGCATTGCCCGGGGCGACAGAGCGAGAGGAGAGACGACGACTCGAGCCCGAGGACGAGACATTCCACCTGGAGGCTGATGCGATGCTGGGCCAACGCTATACTGGAGGTAAAGACACTCAAATTTTCACCGTTCGTTTCTGTCTTTCTGTGGATTGTTACGGAATTTTAAATGCATGTTTAAAATTGATAGTTTCATTGATTGGTGTTTGATGTTTTTGCGTGCTTTTTCACTCACTTTGCAGGTAGGGGGACTTCTCTTGCCTGTGGGAGGCGTCTCACTCATGCAGGGAGGTTCGTAACCTATTCCTCCGGGTCAGGCCACTGCATGGTAGCATTGCCCGGGGCGACAGAGCGAGAGGAGAGACGACGACTCGAGCCCGAGGACGAGACATTCCACCTGGAGGCTGATGCGATGCTGGGCCAACGCTATACTGGAGGTAAAGACACTCAAATTTTCACCGTTCGTTTCTGTCTTTCTGTGGATTGTTACGGAATTTTAAATGCATGTTTAAAATTGATAGTTTCATTGATTGGTGTTTGATGTTTTTGCGTGCTTTTTCACTCACTTTGCAGGTAGGGGGACTTCTCTTGCCTGTGGGAGGCGTCTCACTCATGCAGGGAGGTTCGTAACCTATTCCTCCGGGTCAGGCCACTGCATGGTAGCATTGCCCGGGGCGACAGAGCGAGAGGAGAGACGACGACTCGAGCCCGAGGACGAGACATTCCACCTGGAGGCTGATGCGATGCTGGGCCAACGCTATACTGGAGGTAAAGACACTCAAATTTTCACCGTTCGTCTCTGTCTTTCTGTGGATTGTTACGGAATTTTAAATGCATGTTTAAAATTGATAGTTTCATTGATTGGTGTTTGATGTTTTTGCGTGCTTTTTCACTCACTTTGCAGGTAGGGGGACTTCTCTTGCCTGTGGGAGGCGTCTCACTCATGCAGGGAGGTTCGTAACCTATTCCTCCGGGTCAGGCCACTGCATGGTAGCATTGCCCGGGGCGACAGAGCGAGAGGAGAGACGACGACTCGAGCCCGAGGACGAGACATTCCACCTGGAGGCTGATGCGATGCTGGGCCAACGCTATACTGGAGGTAAAGACACTCAAATTTTCACCGTTCGTTTCTGTCTTTCTGTGGATTGTTACGGAATTTTAAATGCATGTTTAAAATTGATAGTTTCATTGATTGGTGTTTGATGTTTTTGCGTGCTTTTTCACTCACTTTGCAGGTAGGGGGACTTCTCTTGCCTGTGGGAGGCGTCTCACTCATGCAGGGAGGTTCGTAACCTATTCCTCCGGGTCAGGCCACTGCATGGTAGCATTGCCCGGGGCGACAGAGCGAGAGGAGAGACGACGACTCGAGCCCGAGGACGAGACATTCCACCTGGAGGCTGATGCGATGCTGGGCCAACGCTATACTGGAGGTAAAGACACTCAAATTTTCACCGTTCGTTTCTGTCTTTCTGTGGATTGTTACGGAATTTTAAATGCATGTTTAAAATTGATAGTTTCATTGATTGGTGTTTGATGTTTTTGCGTGCTTTTTCACTCACTTTGCAGGTAGGGGGACTTCTCTTGCCTGTGGGAGGCGTCTCACTCATGCAGGGAGGTTCGTAACCTATTCCTCCGGGTCAGGCCACTGCATGGTAGCATTGCCCGGGGCGACAGAGCGAGAGGAGAGACGACGACTCGAGCCCGAGGACGAGACATTCCACCTGGAGGCTGATGCGATGCTGGGCCAACGCTATACTGGAGGTAAAGACACTCAAATTTTCACCGTTCGTTTCTGTCTTTCTGTGGATTGTTACGGAATTTTAAATGCATGTTTAAAATTGATAGTTTCATTGATTGGTGTTTGATGTTTTTGCGTGCTTTTTCACTCACTTTGCAGGTAGGGGGACTTCTCTTGCCTGTGGGAGGCGTCTCACTCATGCAGGGAGGTTCGTAACCTATTCCTCCGGGTCAGGCCACTGCATGGTAGCATTGCCCGGGGCGACAGAGCGAGAGGAAAGACGACGACTCGAGCCCGAGGACGAGACATTCCACCTGGAGGCTGATGCGATGCTGGGCCAACGCTATACTGGAGGTAAAGACACTCAAATTTTCACCGTTCGTTTCTGTCTTTCTGTGGATTGTTACGGAATTTTAAATGCATGTTTAAAATTGATAGTTTCATTGATTGGTGTTTGATGTTTTTGCGTGCTTTTTCACTCACTTTGCAGGTAGGGGGACTTCTCTTGCCTGTGGGAGGCGTCTCACTCATGCAGGGAGGTTCGTAACCTATTCCTCCGGGTCAGGCCACTGCATGGTAGCATTGCCCGGGGCGACAGAGCGAGAGGAGAGACGACGACTCGAGCCCGAGGACGAGACATTCCACCTGGAGGCTGATGCGATGCTGGGCCAACGCTATACTGGAGGTAAAGACACTCAAATTTTCACCGTTCGTTTCTGTCTTTCTGTGGATTGTTACGGAATTTTAAATGCATGTTTAAAATTGATAGTTTCATTGATTGGTGTTTGATGTTTTTGCGTGCTTTTTCACTCACTTTGCAGGTAGGGGGACTTCTCTTGCCTGTGGGAGGCGTCTCACTCATGCAGGGAGGTTCGTAACCTATTCCTCCGGGTCAGGCCACTGCATGGTAGCATTGCCCGGGGCGACAGAGCGAGAGGAGAGACGACGACTCGAGCCCGAGGACGAGACATTCCACCTGGAGGCTGATGCGATGCTGGGCCAACGCTATACTGGAGGTAAAGACACTCAAATTTTCACCGTTCGTTTCTGTCTTTCTGTGGATTGTTACGGAATTTTAAATGCATGTTTAAAATTGACAGTTTCATTGATGGGTGTTTTGATGTTTTTGCGTGCTTTTTCACTCACTTTGCAGGTAGGGGGACTTCTCTTGCCAGTGGGAGGCGTCTCACTCATGCAGGGAGGTTCGTAACCTATTCCTCCGGGTCAGGCCACTGCATGGTAGCATTGCCCGGGGCGACAGAGCGAGAGGAGAAGACGACGACTCGAGCCCGAGGACGAGACATTCCACCTGGAGGCTGATGCGATGCTGGGCCAACGCTATACTGGAGGTAAAGACACTCAAATTTTCACCGTTCGTTTCTGTCTTTCTGTGGATTGTTACGGAATTTTAAATGCATGTTTAAAATTGATAGTTACATTGATTGGTGTTTGATGTTTTTGCGTGCTTTTTCACTCACTTTGCAGGTAGGGGGACTTCTCTTGCCTGTGGGAGGCGTCTCACTCATGCAGGGAGGTTCGTAACCTATTCCTCCGGGTCAGGCCACTGCATGGTAGCATTGCCCGGGGCGACAGAGCGAGAGGAGAGACGACGACTCGAGCCCGAGGACGAGACATTCCACCTGGAGGCTGATGCGATGCTGGGCCAACGCTATACTGGAGGTAAAGACACTCAAATTTTCACCGTTCGTTTCTGTCTTTCTGTGGATTGTTACGGAATTTTAAATGCATGTTTAAAATTGATAGTTACATTGATTGGTGTTTGATGTTTTTGCGTGCTTTTTCACTCACTTTGCAGGTAGGGGGACTTCTCTTGCCTGTGGGAGGCGTCTCACTCATGCAGGGAGGTTCGTAACCTATTCCTCCGGGTCAGGCCACTGCATGGTAGCATTGCCAGGGCGACAGAGCGAGAGGAAAGACGACGACTCGAGCCCGAGGACGAGACATTCCACCTGGAGGCTGATGCGATGCTGGGCCAACGCTATACTGGAGGTAAAGACACTCAAATTTTCACCGTTCGTTTCTGTCTTTCTGTGGATTGTTACGGAATTTTAAATGCATGTTTAAAATTGATAGTTACATTGATTGGTGTTTGATGTTTTTGCGTGCTTTTTCACTCACTTTGCAGGTAGGGGGACTTCTCTTGCCTGTGGGAGGCGTCTCACTCATGCAGGGAGGTTCGTAACCTATTCCTCCGGGTCAGGCCACTGCATGGTAGCATTGCCCGGGGCGACAGAGCGAGAGGAAAGACGACGACTCGAGCCCGAGGACGAGACATTCCACCTGGAGGCTGATGCGATGCTGGGCCAACGCTATACTGGAGGTAAAGACACTCAAATTTTCACCGTTCGTTTCTGTCTTTCTGTGGATTGTTACGGAATTTTAAATGCATGTTTAAAATTGATAGTTACATTGATTGGTGTTTGATGTTTTTGCGTGCTTTTTCACTCACTTTGCAGGTAGGGGGACTTCTCTTGCCTGTGGGAGGCGTCTCACTCATGCAGGGAGGTTCGTAACCTATTCCTCCGGGTCAGGCCACTGCATGGTAGCATTGCCCGGGGCGACAGAGCGAGAGGAAAGACGACGACTCGAGCCCGAGGACGAGACATTCCACCTGGAGGCTGATGCGATGCTGGGCCAACGCTATACTGGAGGTAAAGACACTCAAATTTTCACCGTTCGTTTCTGTCTTTCTGTGGATTGTTACGGAATTTTAAATGCATGTTTAAAATTGATAGTTTCATTGATTGGTGTTTGATGTTTTTGCGTGCTTTTTCACTCACTTTGCAGGTAGGGGGACTTCTCTTGCCTGTGGGAGGCGTCTCACTCATGCAGGGAGGTTCGTAACCTATTCCTCCGGGTCAGGCCACTGCATGGTAGCATTGCCCGGGGCGACAGAGCGAGAGGAAAGACGACGACTCGAGCCCGAGGACGAGACATTCCACCGGGAGGCAAACGCGATGCTGAGCTAACGCTCTACTGGAGGTGAGGCTCTTAAATTTCACCGTCCGTCCCTTTTTGTGTCGAAAATTACGGATATTGATAAGCTTGTTTTGAAATTATAGTTCGAATGACTGGTGTTTAATGTCTGTCCTTTTAATGTAATTAGAATTATGTATAGGCGCCGGAACTTGCAAGTGTTGGGAATATGCCCAACTTTTCATTTTTCAAGGGTTGTCGGATGGCGGTGTGTGTGTGAAGGGGTCCGTAGTGAAATGTCCAAAGACACCAGAATTTTAATTTTTCGGCGATGGGTCGCCCAGTTAGGCGCGGAAGAGGAGATCAACAAAATGAATCTCAGCTTGACGTCATCTTTTATATTTGGGCGAGAAATTACTACAGGCTACTGTTTATTTTCATGGAAAAACTAATAGGCATGTAAATTAGCGTAAGGCGATATCTTCCAAATTTGACTAGAAACTGTTAAGTTGCTAAAAAACGCGATAGTTCTTTAGAAAGGAACAGTATAGTGAGCCTATTCCTAAATCATCTGAATGTAATCAGTTAAACGTTTATATGTTAACTATAGACAGTTTATCTACTGTCATATTAATATTTATTTTATAGATATTCTATTTTCAACTGAATATTCAAGAGTAATATGTTCTGTCACTTCAAATGATTTTTGATTAAAAGAAACGTTTATTTTGGAAACAAAATATTTTATATAGATGGATGATTTGGCTCAACAATTTAATTTAATCTCTAGCCTGTCATTTTTAAATCCATCCGCTGAAGTTATTACTTTGCTTTTTATACTTTTGCAAGGTTTTACACTAATTGCTTTCTTGCAAGACCATCGCACTTTTCGAAAACCTGCAGTAGATATTAACTTCTAAACGACGGGTTGCTTAGGCTAGTGTACAGTGTGTGCGGATCTTATTTAATAAATATTGAAATTTAGAAACCTTTTTGCATTTCGATGCCTACCTCTCATACAAACGGCTTAGGAATGAACCATTGGGAATCGTTACAAAATCGCACGCATTATTAACACGCCTTTTAAGTATGTATGAATGTGACATTTGGGTCATTTTCACCTTTCACAAAACAGTGTTGATGGGTCCAATAACGTAACGAGGTAGCTGCCATTTCTTTATGGGTCAGTAGTGAAAACTGGAGCACATGGGAGCCTTTTCAGATAGTATTATTTATTAGAATATTTGAATTATTTTCTGTTAAATCTGAGATAAACACAGATTATATTTTTAATGAATTCTACGAATTAAAAGGAATTTAAGTGGTCCCAAAAAATTTCTGTAGGAGAAATTTGATTTAAAAAATCGATTTTGACTCGCTCTAAAATGATTTGGAAGCAATTTTAAAAGAAGTCTCAACGTAGCATGCTTGTCTGTATGTTCGTATAAATGCGTATATGATTCATATTGAACGATCGCAAGTCCATTTTGATTAGTGTTTTCTTGAGGTCTGTGCGTACGCATGTATGTGTGTGTGTACGTGACTCATATTTCTCAAAAACTATGATTCGTAAAATGTTAACATTTATTCTAAGGAATGTTGTAACATCAAGTTGTGCACCTCCGTTTTTGGTTTCAATCGACAGGATAGGCCACCCGAAAGAATTCAATACATTAAGGTCTACACACCTTCAGTGTATTATGGTCTAATCGGTCATTGTTTAGCCCATGCCCAAAATCTCGCCAACTGCCATCGACCTTGGCGATTTTTGACGAAACATCGCAATATTTTGAGCAAAAACATTGCGTATTTCCCCATAAGTTTTACCGTAGAATACTGAAATTTGTATTTAGAACAATTGTAACACCTATTTGTGCGTCTCTTGATTCGCAGTCGACTGCGTCATAATATAGACAGGATCACTCAAAAGACTTTCATTAAAGTCTAAGGATACCTTCCATTCTTTAAAAGTCTGTGGTCCATCACTCTTTAGACTATGACCAAAATCTCGTACATCATCTCAAGTCTCCGCTTTTTGGCGAAATATCGCCCTATTAATTGCCTAAAACAAATCGATCAAACTGAACCCAGCTGGGCGATATCTCATATATTATAGACAGAAATTGATAAACCTTGGTATTTCTGTTGTGTCGTTTCCAAATAAAATAAGTTTAGATGAAATTCACGGAAAATAGCTTTAATAGGCCTACAAGGAAGTCGGGTGGTGTCCACATTCGATTTTTGATTGTCCATCAACAATATTGCACCCATTAGGAAAAATTTATCTGTTATTTAATAAATGCACAGAGTGTGCCAAAAAGAGGGTGGGAGGTTTTAATTTTTCATCCGTTGGAGTTGAATGGGCAATGTAAATTCAAAAATATGCGAGATGAGATAGGAAAAAATACGTTAAGAAAAACTGTCTCGTTAACTATCAAAATGTGACACTTTCTAAATCAGTTCATGTGTCCGCACAGGGGCATTCCCCGATAGCAAAATGAGCCTCCATATACTAATAAGGCGATGAACATAAAATTTCAGCCTTTCATCGTTCAACTTCTCCAGAGATATCTTTAAACAAAGATGGTTAAAAGGCTGTATATATATTGGAAAGTAAATGTTTATTGCTAGAGCTTAGAAATTAGTTTCCTTCGCAATTACTGTAGGACTCCCGTAACGCAGTCATACTTTGCGATCTTTTTTTTCTGTTTGAGAATCATTTAAAAGCGATTTAAGACAGCATAGATTTATCCTCATATCTCCGATCCTTGCTGGGATATAATTTTATGAATTGTGTACATCGCATCATGAGTATATGAGGCACATTTTGCTAACTGGGAATTTCTTTTTGTTTTTTGTACGGGGGTCACGCGCAAATTAAAATATTTCAGTACTTACGTATTATCCCGGCAGTCATTCCCGCCAAACTATTTTTCCGTTAAATGTGCTGGCAAATTGTTGCTAATCCTATTCCAAACCATGCATAATTTCATGTGCCCGGCATTCATCTTGGCGAAAAATCGCTCGCCTTGCGGACCTCCAGGATAATACGTAAGTACCTTATTTCTTGTTGAAAATTAACAGAATGAATTTTGTCATAGCATAGTCTTGTTTCCTACCGCTCTTAGAACATTATTTGAAGTTACATTGTTCACTTATGGATAAAGAACCAAAAATGGATAAAGATTCAAAGCGTCTTACCATCTTTATGGGGTACCCTGTAGAAAGGTTTTGCTCTCCATTGTCGCTATAACAGCATTAAAATGCACATGAAAACTTTTGTATACGAATTGTTTCCTCAATGTATTAAAAATTTGTTTCTTATTCCTAGGTTAAGGAAAGTCCATCCCCCCAAGGATTCAGATGTGTAACCATTTTTCCAAGTGACGTTGTTACATGAACCATTGAAGTACAGCAGAGATCTTTTTCGTGGAGAAAGTTTGTGACAGCAATCGGATGCCCGACTCATTACAAAGATGGCTAGCTACTTTTTGCTATGGTGAAGAAATGTTTGGAGTGGTGTGAGGAGAGAAGTTTGTCCTTGGACTGTTCCTGCAACAGGAAACGTGTTGTTGAAAATGGAAGCCGTCATTAGTTCGGTAATGCTGGCAATGTAACATTCTGAGCATCTAAATAAAAGTACGATGTCTCAAATCCTCCGAGTTGTCATTATTTCGGTTTTAATCACAAGTTTGCAGTATGCACCAGAGGGTGTCAGGATGCGCGTGGACTTAGTCTATATACGGACCGCGCATTGAGCAGTCACGTC